>JACEVL010000480.1:919278-929278 GCA_020284085.1 Aporrectodea caliginosa | reverse complement strand
TTAATTTGATGAGTACATTGTCCTGCACAATCTGTAGGATCTCGATTCTGGACTTATTAACTACCAAATAAGATACATGCTGCCTTATTGAATTTTAACAACCAATCTATTGTTTGAGTTTTTAGAAAAGGTGATGTATATCGTGCGACTATTGCACACACGTAGCCTATATATTGGCCTACATACAAACGTTTACAATAATTAACCAATGTGAACATTAATTTTACGATTTATCTTAACAACCAAATTGACTTTATGGGCGCCGTCATTTTAAATCTTAACAGCTAATCTAATTTTTAAGGGCGTCGTCATCGGGAATCTTAAGAAGTAATTTAATTTCATCGGCAACGTTGCCGACTTCACAGCATCCATGCAGTAGCCTCATTTTTTAAAGGCGCCGCCATCTTGAATGCTTACGACCGGTCTTATGCTATGGGCGACGCAATCTGCAAAGCGTGAATAGAAATCGCGAGAACGTAAGGAAAAACTGAGACAATTTGCCACCGATGAGAGCTGAAGCGTATACGCCTGTCTAGACTGAACCGTTGGCAATCGAGCGGCATCGCGTGCTCGGCCCAATGGACTCATAAATGAGTCATAATGATTCCTTGAAAAGAGGCGACGACCAGTAAATATAAATTCGACCATGACTGTTAAAGTAGTTCTCGTGTAGCTGGATGTAGAGGCAAAAGAAGCGTGATTTTTATTGGAGGAGTCTGGGACTAAGTTTTTTACGTATAGACAGTGAAGAGATTTGTCTCTGCTTTGTTCGTTCGCTTTGCTTCTGCATCTGACTGACAGGAACTAAAGTGAAATTTTTAGCTTAAGATTTCTCAACGCTTTGGCTGGATTAAACTGCGGCAACTCTTTTCCATCTCCATCAACATCGTCTTGCAGCAACAGCAGCATCTCATCATCGTCGTCGTCATCATCATCATCACCATCGTCGTCGGCATAATAGACATCGTAATCACCATCATCAATCGTCGTCACAGTAATCATCATCATCATCACCACCATCAGTCGTTGTCGTCGTCATCATCATCATCATCATCATCATCGTCATTGTCGTCGTCGTCGTCGTCGTCGTCATCGTCATCATTATTGTCGTCATCAATCCGCAGACGTGTCGAATTGTTTGATAGACATTATGTACATCGATTGATTGACTGGTAGCTGGGGAGCAGAGAGACATATGTCCCCGGGGTCAAAGAAAAGGGCGCCAAAATGAGGGTTAAAATTAATAATTTTAGTCTTGATTTTGATGTGGTTTTAACTAATGTATCTCAAATAAATTTATAAGATTTAATTTTGTCGCCAAAAATATCCAGTTATATCCTCATTATTTTCAAACCAGTTGTCAGGCATGATTTTGGCGCCCCATTGTACACCAAAGGGTATTTACGAATCTGATAGGCTAATTGTGGGGCGTGGTGGTGTATGGGTATGTTCGGTGCCTTGCAGCCGGAGGGTTGCGGGTTCGAGTCCACCTCAAGTCGCCGCGTAGGGACCCTGGGCAAATCCTTCACTTGCAATTGCTCATGGGCTTCGGCGTGAAACTCCGATTCAGTATCCGCGCTGTAGTCGGGAGCGCCTCTGAGTAGAAATCTTGAAGGGGCGCTATATCAAGTGCTCACACATAATAATATAATAGGCTCCAACAATCGACATATAGCCACGGAGGATTTCGCGCATATCACAAAATGGGCTAAAAACAACAATCTGCGGTTGAATCCATCTAAAACGAGTCAAATGCTAATATCACTCATTTATGCTAATAGAAGGACTATGGAGCCGGATGATCCCTGACATCATCCGGGGGGGGGGGTTGTTACACGAGTAGCATCAATGTGCGTGATTGGTGTCACCATCGCTCGGATCTCAGAATGGATCAGCACCTCGAAAGAGTAATCGCGTCTGCCTGAGCCTCCTCGTCCCCTTACGCACTTGGAACCCTTCGATCACACGACCTCTCTGGAAAGGCCCACCACGAAGTTGCCAAAAGCAACAACCCTCGCACATACAATGTATGCCTCCCCGGCGTTGTGGGGTTATGCAAGCAGGGAGAAAAAGAATAAAAAGACAGACTTATAAACCGTATGAAGCGCAGAGATTCCCCCTCCCCTCTCCCCCAGATGCCGGGGGTGCAACAGACCAGGCCATGCAGAAACGCCGACGCCGTGCTATTCCGCGCAATCTGCCTCAACCCTAACCATCTACTCCGGAGACTTTCCCCCAAACTAGACAAAATGAATATCATCTAAGACCAAGAACTCACAATTTCACCCTCCCCAGAAGGATGAACGACATTTTACATCCCGTATCCTATATGAAAACATGTATTAATCATTAGCCTAATCGTGACAACCATATAGCTATAAAAATGCAGCCATAGAAACTCTATAGGACTACACGATTGTAAAAATGATGCGTCGTTGTCATTCTGTCTTGAAAGAATAAACGATAATTTAGTGATAGATGGATCTACGCATTTCACTGCAAACTCTAACAACAATTTCACTGCAAATTCTATTAGCAGACAGCAGCGCTGTTAATGATACCGTTATATACATGCATTTTAGACAAAGATATACACATGCATATGCACACATACATACACACATACATACACACACACGTACATGCATGCATGCATACATACAAACATACAAAAATGCGTATTAGTTGAGGTGCAAAGGGTTACAAGAACCGGAAAGCGTACAAATACTAAGTAGTAGGTAAGTAGTTTGCTCCCGAAACACGAATAATACGTAATTGGTTTAAACGCGCGCGTGCACGTGTGTGCGTACGTGTGTACGTGCATGTGTGCATGTATGTCAGCAGTGTGTCAGTGTGCGTGCGTGTTTGAATATGTATGTATGTGTGTGTAGTTGTGGAAGCCAGTTGATGTATGGGTCTGGTGGTGGTGGTAGTGATGTATGGGTCGGGTGGTGGTGGTGGTGGTAGTGATGTATGGGTCTGGTGGTGGTCACCACCACCACCAGCCGTGGAGGGTGATACTCTGCTTAACTGGACGACGGACGGGGTCTTATTTGGACCGAAGTCCTCTTCGTCTCTCGGTAATTGAAGCACTGCAGCTGCAGATGATGCGTAGCCATGGTAATGTCGTCGCCATGTCTTATAGATAACAGCCTCCTCCCTCCTCTTCATCCACCCCACCCTCCCTCCGTCCCTCCATCCCTCCTCCGTCCGTCCCTCCCTCCAGCAATGTCGTCAAATAAGCCGTCTACTTTAACTGAAACAAAGTCGACGCACGGACGAACGAACGGAAGGATGGATGGATGGAGCCAGATGGCCTGATGACTGGTTGGTTGGTTGGTTGGATGTCTGGCTGGAAGTCTGGATGAATATATGGCTGGATGTATGTCTGAATGTCTAGCTGGATATATGGCTGACTGTCTGGCTGGATATATGACTAGATGCATGGCTAGATATATGGCTGGTTGTCTGGCTGGATATTTGGCTGGCTGGATGTATGGCTAGATGTATGGCTAGATTTATGGTTAGATGTATGGCTAGATGTATGGCTAGATGTATGGCTAGATGTATGGCCGGCTAGTTGGCCGACAAATACCTCCATGCATGCCAAATATACATACATATGCACTTACATAATTTGCATACATACATACAACAAGACATACACACATACATACACTATATACATCTGTATGCATGCACAATGCATGCATTCATGCATTATATATGCATATAAATTATATATACAAAGATATATATACATGATGCTGAAAGCGACACAGATACATACAGACAGCGAGAGACACAGATAGACACAGATAGACACAGACATAGAGAGACAGACAGGGAGGCAAAGAGAGACAGACGCAGAGGATAGATTATATATTATATAATTTGAGGCTCCATAGAGTGTAGCTAATGTAAATTGCACGGACTTCCGAAACCAGTCATTCCTTCCGGTTACTTATCGATTATCACGACCGTCTGAGTGGCGGTGGTGGTCGTGGTGGTGGTGGTGGTGGTGGTGGCGTGGGCGGTGATGGGGGCGAAAGTGGTGGAGGCGAAGACGGTTGGGGTGGAAATGGTGGCGGTGGAGCTTGTGGTGGTGGTGGTGGCGTGGGCGGTCATCATGGTCATGGGGGCGAAAGTGGTGGTGGTGGTGGTGGTGGAGGTGTGGTGGTGGTTGGAGATGGTGGCGGCAAAGGTGGCAGTGGTGGTGGCGGTGGTGGGTGTCAAAGACCTGTGGAAAGGGAGCAAAGGGCCAAAGTGACTTTAGAGTTCACAAAGCATTGCTAATATTATCTAAACATGCACCAATATAAGCCACGTGTGCACTATAGAAATGTCCAGATTCAGACAATGGATGCATGCATTGCATGCCTGAAGAAGCACATGCATAAATACTTTCGTGCACTACCCACATTCATAAATCTATACATACATACATTCATGGATACAATCATAAATACTTACATGCAATACATACATATACTACTCATATATACATGCATGCACACATACATAAAAAACATACATGCATACATACAAAGACAAATAAATGCATACATTTTATATACACATACTGCGCTCTTCAAACAGACTTGATCTTCTAGTTCCTGAGCTATGGCTCAGTCCCGGTCCTTTACCTCAATTGGTCCCTCCCTCTCTTTGGAATGCGCTATCTCCATCTCCTCGCTCTCAATTTCTAGCTGGTAACCCCTCCTCCTCATTTGCTTTTCTCAAAACCTATTTCTTCGCTCGTGGCCTTGCGCTTTCTGAACGGTTAACCTTACTAAAGGCGCTTTATAAATGTTTTCAATACAATACATGCATACATACATACATAAATACATACACACTTACATACATACATACAATACATACATACATAATATAATAATAATATTCTTTGTTGAAATAATTCAGTTGACAAACCGCAACCGGTTACAGTGTACAATTATGCAATTGAAACAATTCACAAGAACACAAATGACAGAAGACATCAATCTTAACTACTAACAGAACAGACAGCCTGCAATACACGCAGCACTGAAGACAAAGGGTCCCTCCCACTTACCTTTTGTCACGACGCTAGACGTTCGACATTACACAATGGGATTTATGAAAAAGTTCTCATTGACAAACGACGTACATACATGCATACATACTCGGTCGGGTCGGTTTATCAGAGATTAATTTCTCGGATCTTT
Organism: Aporrectodea caliginosa; assembly: GCA_020284085.1. NCBI lineage: Eukaryota > Metazoa > Annelida > Clitellata > Crassiclitellata > Lumbricidae > Aporrectodea > Aporrectodea caliginosa. The sequence goes on along the minus strand of JACEVL010000480.1, from coordinate 924,068 downwards.
ACTGCAGGTGGCTCGGTCGCAATATAAACGTGGAGTACAATACATACAATACACTACAACACAAATACAACTAGGGCGCGGTGGTTTAGGGGTATGTTCGGTGCCTTGCAACTGGAGGGTTGCGGGTTCGGATCCACCTCAAAGCTGCTGCGTAGGGACCCTGGGCAAGTCCTTCACTCGCAATTGCTCATGCGCTTCGGCGTGAAACTCCGATTCAGCGTTCGCGCAGTAGTCGGGAGCGCCTCTGAATGGGAAATCTGGTAGGGGCGCTATAGCAAGTGTTCAAATACAATACAATACAATACAATACAATACAATACATACATACGTATATACATACATATATATTATACATACATACATACATACATACATACATAACATACATACATACATACATACATACATAAAACATGCATGCATAATTATATTCGTTTATTGAGAAAGACAACTGTAATTGGCACACAGCAATCAGTTACAATGTCAAAGAGTTAATAGAAGATAATAGGTGTTTGTTTTACTCATTACGTAGTTAGTTGACCATAATGTTCAAATGAGGAATGGACATAGTCATTGAACACTAGCATAGAGGACTCTAGGTATGAAGTTTTTATTGTCTTTGAGGGGCAGCTCAAACGGGTGCCGTCTGGGCCGAAGATTGTAGCGTCTCTCGGCCACCGGCGGGAACAGGCCACGTAGAACGTGGAACTCGTTCTGGATCACTGCCCGCAGCAATCCGCCATCCGCCATGGTCGCCATCTCTTCAAAGGTTAGCGAATTCATCGGAAGAAACCCCAGTCTCCGCATCCGGCGCAGCATACGCTCGAGTCTTTCCCTGTCCTCACCCGAGGCGTAGCCCCACCATGCTGGTGCAGCGTACAGGAGACGTGCAACTGATGTTGCTCTAGCGACCTCATGCAGCGCTTCTGGTGGTAGGCCATGGGACCGCAGTATTCTCAGAGCGTATAAAGATCTTGAACAGGCACTCAGCAGCTCAGATACGTGCAGGGTCGTTCGAAGATTATCCTGGATGGTAACTCCGAGGATCCGCATAGAGGTCACCCTCTCCACGTTGTGAATCAGAACCGGGGGCTCGATCTTTCCTCGTCGAACAATCAACATTTCACGTGATTTGCTGGAATTTAAACGTAGATTGTTCCGCTCGGCCCAGAGCGTGATATGTGCTCCAGTTCCTCTCTGATGGTATTCCTCATTTTTTCTCCGACCAGCAGATAGGTGCCATCGGCGTATTTGACCATTCTATTCTCTGGATGAATATAGGATGAAGATCCGAAACACCAACGAGGTAGGAGGATGGGCCGGCATACATACATACATACATACATACATACATACATACATACATACATACATACATACATACATACATACATACATACATACATACATACATACATACATACATACATACTATACATACATATATACATACATACGTACATGCATATATACATACATACATACACACACATACACACATACATACATACATACATACATACATACATAACATACATATATACATACATACATACATACATAAACGGAGGAGCACCGCGTCCGGCAGGAACGGAGGAGGGAACCGGGCCGTTCAGGTCGTCATCCCGAGAAATCCCGGAACCCAGAGGGAAAAAGGAGATACAAGAGATCAGATATTCAATAGTAAGGAAACCCTGTTCGTGGGAACATGGAACGTGAGAACAATGTATGCAGTAGGACAACTGGACATATTACTGCATCAGATCAGAAAGCTGAGATGGAGCGTCATGGAAATAGCAGAGACGAGATGGACGGGGACAGGAGAGATGAACAAAGGTGACCATAAGATCATATACACAGGAAGAGAGGACGGGAAGCATCAAGAAGGAGTAGCGCTGATCATGGACAAGAGAGCGACCAGAGCCCTGATAGGCTACACAACGAGGGGGTCACGACTCATCAAAGCAAGATTCAGAACGGCGATGGGAAAGACGACGATCATCCAAGTGTATGCACCAACAGCGACCTCAACAGAGGAAGAGATAGAAGACTTCTACGAGAACCTACAAGAAATGATACAGGATATACCGAGTCAGGAGATCCTGATCATAATGGGTGACTTCAACGCGAAGGTGGGGAAGGACTGGGAAACGTGGAAAGGAGCATTGGGAAAATTCGGATATGGAGAGGAAAACGAGAGAGGCGAAAGATTGCTAAATTTCTGCACGAGCAACAACCTAAGAGTCATGAACTCGGCATTCCATCAAAAGAAGGACAGTAGGAAATGGACGTGGGAGTCGCCAGACGGTAAAACCAAGAACAGAATTGATTACATCATAGTTAACAACAGATGGAGGAGCAGTGTAACAACCTGCAGAACATACTCAGGACCGGATGTAGCGTCAGACCATAAACTAGTAATGGCAGGTATACGCATAAAGTTAAAAACAGCAAGAAGGCATGGGAAAATAAGAAGATACGACGTGGAAAAACTAGAGGATACAGAAACGAAACAAAGGTACAAGGAGGAACTAAGAAGGAAATGGACGAAAGCCAAAGAAGAAGAGGAGGGAGCTGAGAACTCCGTAGAGGGAACATGGAAAGAGATCAGAGAAATCTACAACGAGACAGCAAAACAAGTGCTGGGTTACAGAGAAACAAGAAAGAAGAAGCCGTGGATAACGCAAGAAGTGCTTAACCTAAGTGACCAAAGGAAGGAACTTAGAAGGACCAAAACGGACAACGAAGGAAACAGGAAAAGATACAATAAACTAACTAGAGAGATCAAAAAGAAGGCAAAGAAATGCAAAGAACAATGGATAGAGGAAAAATGCACAGAGATGGAGCATAGAGCGGAGAGACAAGATACCAGAGGATTGTTCAGGATGGCGGAGGAAATATGTGGCACGGTGAGCAGCGGATCATCAGAAATCAGAAGCAAGGATGGGAAAAAGATAGAGGACAGGGACGAGATCAGGGGACGATGGAGAGAACACTTCGAGGAACTGTATAACGAAGAGAACCCAACGGACATCACGGTCTTGGAGGAGATGCCACAGAATAGCAACCAGGATAGGCTAGGCCACATACTCAGAGGGGAAATAGAAGAGGCGATAAATAACCAAAAAAAGAGGAAAGCACCGGGGGAAGACAACATCACAGCAGAAATGATCAGGGAAGGAGAGGAGTGCTCGGTGGAAATGATGCACACTCTGTGCAACAGGATATACCAAGGGAAGAAATGCCCGGAGGACTGGGGAAAGGCGATCATAGTCCCCATACACAAGAAAAAGGACAAAACCATCTGCAGCAATTACAGAGGAATTAGCCTCCTGAGCGTGCCTGGGAAGGTGTACACCAGAGTCCTGCAACAACGACTACGGAGGTATGTGGAGGAAATAGTGGGAGAGGAACAGGCGGGTTTCAGAAGAGGAAGGGGAACGGTAGACCAAATATTCACAATCAGGCAACTAGCGGAGAAATACTATGAAAAGAACAAGGTGATTTATAACAACTTTATAGACTTCAGACAGGCTTTTGATAGCATCTGGCAGCGGGGGCTATGGAGAGTGATGAGGAATTATGGAATACCAGAGGAGCTAGTGGAGCTACTAGAGGACCTATATAGCAAGACGGTAAGCGCAGTGAGAGTAGATGGGGAGCTAACGGAATGGTTTCGTGTGCATGTTGGAGTAAGACAAGGCTGCGGTCTATCCCCATACCTATTCAACCTGATATTGGAGGCAATGATGGACATAGCGCTGGCAGATACAGAAATAGGGGTGAGAATAAATGGAACAATAGTCAACAACCTAAGATTTGCAGACGACATAGATCTGATGGCGGAAAGCGGAAGCCAACTGCAGGAACTAACGACCAGGGTACACGAAAGTAGCAAAAGATTCGGGCTTAAGATCAATGGAGAGAAGACCAAAACAATGACAATTGGTAAGGAAAAAGAAAAGATAAACATCACCCTGGAAGGAGAGGAGCTGGAACAGGTGACGGAATTTGTGTACCTGGGGGGCGTAATTACGGAGGACGCGGAGTCGACAAGGGACATAAGGAAAAGAATTGGGCTGGCGTCAGCAATGTTTGGAAAGCTGAGGAAACTATGGAGATCAGGCAACATCTCAACAAGAACAAAAACCAAACTATACGAAACACTGGTGATACCGGTCCTCACGTATGGAGCAGAGTCTTGGTGCATGAAAAAGGAGGACGAGAGAAGACTCCTGGTGGCGGAGATGGGATGGCTACGAGGACTACTGAATAGATCACGAAGAGAAAAGATACGGAATGAGGTGACACGAGAAGAACTGGGACAGAAGGAAACGGTAGTGGAAAGAATAAAGAAACGAAGACTAACATGGTATGGACATGTGATCAGGATGGAGAACGGAAGAATGCCGGCAAAGGCGCTGCACGGAGAGGTGGAGGGAACAAGGAGCAGAGGACGTCAGAAGAAGAGATGGATAGATAACAGGGCAATAGAACTCGCAAGAGACCGACCGAAATGGAGAAGTTTTGTTAGAGCCTCATCGTCAGCGAATACTTGACGGAGGAGAAAGAAACAAAGATACATACATACATACATACATACATACATACATACATACATACATACATACATACATACATACATACATACATACATACATACATACATACACACATATATACATACATACGTACATGCATATATACATACATACACACACACAAATACACACATACATACATACATACATACATACGTATACATAAACCATGAATGATTGGCCATTTGT
>JACEVL010000480.1:890000-916089 GCA_020284085.1 Aporrectodea caliginosa | reverse complement strand
TTTTAATAAATCTATATTATAAGTCTTACTCTGTTTACGTTGTCCTTCCGTTTGTTTGTTTGTATGTTTGTTTGTATGTATGTCCGTCATCTAAAGGCTCCGAAACGGAACGCTTTAGCGATTTACAAAATTTTACAAAACATTATTACGCCGCGTCTACGTCAACGCGACTATTTTCAGCTCGCAATTTTATTTAAACGCCGATATATGGACATTTTAAATTTACAACTTTTTCGACGAGGCTATCTTATAATAGCAGCCGTAGTATGGCCATTTGTTCACGTCACGCATGCTAAAATTAATATGCAATGTTACGTCACGCGGAGGATTTAGGTCAACGCTCTGATTCGCAACCAATCACGATGACCGTTGATTTCAAATCAGAAGTGGTAACGCCCACGGCAGAATTTCAATGCAACACTTTAGAGATACGAAATTTTTAACGAACGTTTTCATTTGAATTTCTATAGATCTCAACCCAACTTTATATCAACTCAAAATTTACTTTAAATTCCGATATTTGGACATTTTAAGTTTCGATGTGATCAACTGATCATAGTTTCAATGCAATTGAATTCTAGCTATGCAGGAGTATATATTGCATAGAGTTGTAATTAAACAATTTCAAGCCAGCGCGTAAATTCGCCAGAGGGACACACGAAAAATTTGCACATCGTTAAATTCAAATTCACGGGCGCTGACGAAGATGTCGTTCAATTCAAATACACGGGCGCTGAGGTTAAATTGCTCATCCATCCAGGGGTGCCGGGTCTCCAAGTCTTTACGAATTTAAAACTTAAGCCTATAACTGGCAAATCTATAACCGACATAATATTATTTATGCGTAGGCTCTATATGTATGTAGTTATCAATACTTATCACTTTTATGGCGTTTTCGAGTGTAAATAGACTCGGACAAAATACAAAATGCATGAAACGAGGCACATCATCGATTATTGCAATCATAAACATTAACTTAAAAGAAATAAACATTATTTAACATAACATATTACAAAGGACTAGACTTTGGTTGACATGTCAATGCAATTACAAACAATCATATGACTGTGATTGATTTGTTGATCTCATGTAGGCCTACAGCGCCCTTTCCTTCGGCCTCGGCTGAGCTACGGCGCTATAGAAATCGTCTTATTATTAAAATACTTTACGACAAAATACCAAAAATTAATATATGCGGAATTCATGTAATTTCACAATGAAGAGCTCAGTAATAAAATATTACCAAAGCAGTCTGACTACACTTAGATCATAGATATTGTGCATCAATTCATGTGCAATAACAAGTGAAAATAGGGTCGCCAACTTTAGATTATGAAATTTCCGGACAAGGCGCGAGCCCTTCGTGGCGATTCTGTGGCTATTAGCAACTGGTCACTCAGGCGGAGCGTCGTAAGCTCCCCTGGCCCCAGCCGCAACGGGGCCTCCAAGAGTACATTATCATCCTAGTATCCCACAAAATATGTTAGATTTAGAAATTACTTAGAAACTGTGAAAATACACAAGGTCCAAGATCTGTAGCCTATGGAACATGCGTAGAAAGTAGGCTACAATCCACTAATATAACAAGATTCAAAACGTTCTCAAACGTGAAGTATAATTAGATCTTATTTTCTTTTAAAACAATACTTCTGTTCACTTCTGCTTGCTTTGAGCAAAAATGTCTGTCTCCCAACATAATGTAAGAAATCACCGCATGATTGATCAAAATTGACTTTCACACGCAGTTCAGCTTTTACCATTTCAGGCCTCATCCTGTTGCGTCATCGATCCACAGTTTTTCACTAATGAGGAAATAAATTCAACATGTGTATTACTGATCGGAATTGCTAAAATAAATTTGGAGCATCACAATTTATATAAATTCTACCCAACGTTCATCGATTCTGAATAATCATTTTCACAGTATGAATCACTTTCGCTGGTGTCCGTATTCATAGTTTGAAGCCTTTATTTAGTTAGTAACTTATTCTTTCAAATATTTCTTGAATAGGCCTATAAATTCTTTACTTTAAACTTGAGAAATTATTTATCTTATCTGTACTCAATTTTTAAAACGTATTTGGTAGCAGAGAGCAGACACTGCAGATATGATATGTACATATCTGCAGTGTCTGCTCTCTGCTACCAAATACGTACTTCCGGATACGGGGAACAAAGATACCAAGTAGTTCTCCGATAGCAAATTTTGCAATTTAACCCTAAGGTTGTTGTCTTTGTTGAAAGTTGCAACTTTGCATTTTCTGCATGGGTGAGCAAAATTCTGCGAATTTTTCCGTACGTTTATTTTTTCTGGACACTGCATTGTCGAGAACGACCCTCCTCTTTTCTCTGTACACTGGCTGCAATTTCTGGACGATCCAGAAAAAATCTGGACGGTTGGCAACCCTAACAATGGCTTTGCAGGTACAAATTTATTAGCATCGCCTAAAGTTATTAGAAAACAAATAGGGCCTACATCATTGTCAACCTATACGTCATTCGTACCTCATTTACAGTGCCACTCGTTGATTTTCTCTCCCATAGCCTGTAAGATGTGTTTCAGAGCCTCAACCATTGAGCGACATTATCCAGAGATTTTCTATAGGTTACAGCATACAGCACCTCTCCATAGGGCACAAAAGTACGACATAATCCAGAGCCTTTTCATAGTGATTTCTGCCTGTTATTTGTTAAAAGCGACAGCATACAAAGTATTTTGAAAATCTTCATAGGCGACATACTATTTTAGCCTTTCCATTTTCGACATACATAAAGCGTATTTCCATTGTTTTAAAACATTTGGAGAATTAAAATAGGCGATTTTCAAAATTCTTTTCCAAAATACTTTTCTAAGAGCCTTTTAAAATATAAGTTTTATAAACCTTCTGCCAAAAATTATTTTTTTAATGTTATAAGGCTTGAGAACTCGACCCTATTGCGACGATTCGATAATATCCTGTTGCTTTCAACTACATGGGCGCCGGGAACTATTCTTCCCACTTTCTGGCTGTATATTTAGGGCCATGGGAAACAGTAGGCCCAGATTATCTGGGCTGTTGGCGACATACATACAGAGCCTACCTCTCCATAGGCGACATCATCCAGAGCCTCTCCATAGGCGACATCATCCAGAGCCTCTCCATAGGCGACATCATCCAGAGCCTTTCCATAGGCGACATCATCCAGAGCCTCTCCATAGGCGACATCATCCAGAGCCTCTCCATAGGCGACAGCATACAGCGCCTCTCCATAGGCGACATCATCCAGAGCCTTTCCATAGGCGACATCATACAGCGCCTCTCCATAGGCGACATCATCCAGAGCCTTTCCATAGGCGACATCATCCAGAGCCTCTCCATAGGCGACATCATCCAGCGCCTTTCCATAGGCGACATCATCCAGAGCCTCTCCATAGGCGACATCATCCAGAGCCTTTCCATAGGCGACATCATCCAGAGCCTCTCCATAGGCGACATCATCCAGAGCCTCTCCATAGGCGACATCATCCAGAGCCTCTCCATAGGCGACATCATACAGCGCCTCTCCATAGGCGACATCATCCAGAGCCTCTCCATAGGCGACATCATCCAGCGCCTCTCCATAGGCGACATCATCATCCAGAGCCTCTCCATAGGCGACATCATCCAGAGCCTCTCCATAGGCGACATCATCCAGAGCCTCTCCATAGGCGACATCATCCAGAGCCTCTCCATAGGCGACATCATCCAGAGCCCTCTCCATAGGCGACATCATCCAGAGCCTCTCCATAGGCGACATCATCCAGAGCCTTTCCATAGGCGACATCATCCAGAGCCTCTCCATAGGCGACATCATCCAGAGCCTCTCCATAGGCGACATCATCCAGAGCCTTTCCATAGGCGACATCATCCAGAGCCTCTCCATAGGCGACATCATCCAGAGCCTTTCCATAGGCGACATCATCCAGAGCCTCTCCATAGGCGACATCATGCAGAGCCTCTCCATAGGCGACAGCATCCAGCGCCTCTCCATAGGCGACATCATCCAGAGCCTCTCCATAGGCGACATCATCCAGAGCCTCTCCATAGGCGACATCATCCAGAGCCTCTCCATAGGCGACATCATCCAGAGCCTCTCCATAGGCGACATCATCCAGAGCCTCTCCATAGGCGACATCATCCAGAGCCTTTCCATAGGCGACATCATCCAGAGCCTCCATAGGCGACATCATCCAGAGCCTCTCCATAGGCGACATCATCCAGAGCCTCTCCATAGGCGACATCATCCAGAGCCTTTCCATAGGCGACATCATCCAGAGCCTCTCCATAGGCGACATCATCCAGCGCCTCTCCATAGGCGACATCATCCAGAGCCTCTCCATAGGCGACATCATCCAGAGCCTTTCCATAGGCGACATCATCCAGAGCCTTTCCATAGGCGACATCATCCAGAGCCTCTCCATAGGCGACATCATCCAGAGCCTCTCCATAGGCGACATCATCCAGAGCCTTTCCATAGGCGACATCATCCAGAGCCTCTCCATAGGCGACATCATCCAGAGCCTCTCCATAGGCGACATCATCCAGAGCCTTTCCATAGGCAACTGCATGCAGCGCCTCTCCATAGGCGACAGCATACAGCGCCTCTCCATAGGCGACTTCATACAGAGCCTCTCCATAGGCGACATCATCCAGAGCCTTTCCATAGGCGACATCATCCAGAGCCTTTCCATAGGCGACATCATCCAGAGCCTTTCCATAGGCGACATCATCCAGAGCCTTCCATAGGCGACATCATCCAGCGCCTCTCCATAGGCGACATCATCCAGAGCCTTTCCATAGGCGACATCATCCAGCGCCTCTCCATAGGCGACATCATCCAGCGCCTCTCCATAGGCGACATCATCCAGAGCCTCTCCATAGGCGACATCATCCAGAGCCTTTCCATAGGCGACATCATCCAGAGCCTCTCCATAGGCGACATCATCCAGAGCCTCTCCATAGGCGACATCATCCAGAGCCTTTCCATAGGCGACATCATCCAGAGCCTCTCCATAGGCGACATCATCCAGAGCCTCTCCATAGGCGACATCATCCAGAGCCTTTCCATAGGCGACATCATCCAGAGCCTCTCCATAGGCGACATCATCCAGAGCCTCTCCATAGGCGACATCATCCAGAGCCTTTCCATAGGCGACATCATCCAGAGCCTCTCCATAGGCGACATCATCCAGAGCCTCTCCATAGGCGACATCATCCAGAGCCTCTCCATAGGCGACATCATCCAGAGCCTCTCCATAGGCGACATCATGCAGCGCCTCTCCATAGGCGACATCATCCAGAGCCTTTCCATAGGCGACATCATCCAGAGCCTCTCCATAGGCGACATCATCCAGCGCCTCTCCATAGGCGACATCATCCAGAGCCTCTCCATAGGCGACATCATCCAGAGCCTTTCCATAGGCGACATCATCCAGAGCCTCTCCATAGGCGACATCATCCAGAGCCTTTCCATAGGCGACATCATCCAGAGCCTCTCCATAGGCGACATCATCCAGAGCCTTTCCATAGGCGACATCATCCAGAGCCTCTCCATAGGCGACATCATCCAGCGCCTTTCCATAGGCGACATCATCCAGAGCCTTTCCATAGGCGACATCATCCAGAGCCTCTCCATAGGCGACATCATGCAGCGCCTCTCCATAGGCGACTTCATCCAGAGCCTCTCCATAGGCGACATCATCCAGAGCCTCTCCATAGGCGACATCATCCAGAGCCTTTCCATAGGCGACATCATCCAGAGCCTCTCCATAGGCGACATCATCCAGAGCCTTTCCATAGGCAACATCATCCAGAGCCTTTCCATAGGCGACATCATCTAGCGCCTCTCCATAGGCGACATCATCCAGAGCCTCTCCATAGGCGACATCATCCAGAGCCTTTCCATAGGCGACATCATCCAGAGCCTCTCCATAGGCGACATCATCCAGAGCCTTTCCATAGGCGACATCATCCAGAGCCTTTCCATAGGCGACATCATGCAGCGCCTCTCCATAGGCGACATCATCCAGCGCCTCTCCATAGGCGACTTCATCCAGAGCCTCTCCATAGGCGACATCATCCAGAGCCTCTCCATAGGCGACATCATCCAGCGCCTTTCCATAGGCGACATCATCCAGAGCCTCTCCATAGGCGACATCATCCAGAGCCTTTCCATAGGCGACATCATCCAGAGCCTCTCCATAGGCGACATCATCCAGAGCCTTCCATAGGCAACTGCATGCAGCGCCTCTCCATAGGCGACAGCATACAGCGCCTCTCCATAGGCGACATCATCCAGAGCCTCTCCATAGGCGACATCATCCAGAGCCTCTCCATAGGCGACATCATCCAGAGCCTTTCCATAGGCGACATCATCCAGAGCCTTTCCATAGGCGACATCATCTAGAGCCTCTCCATAGGCGACATCATCCAGAGCCTTTCCATAGGCGACATCATCCAGAGCCTCTCCATAGGCGACATCATCCAGAGCCTCTCCATAGGCGACATCATCCAGAGCCTTTCCATAGGCGACATCATCCAGAGGCGCCTCTCCATAGGCGACATCATCCAGAGCCTCTCCATAGGCGACATCATCCAGAGCCTCTCCATAGGCGACATCATCCAGAGCCTCTCCATAGGCGACATCATCCAGAGCCTTTCCATAGGCGACTGCATCTAGCGCCTTTCCATAGGCGACATCATCCAGAGCCTCTCCATAGGCGACATCATCCAGAGCCTCTCCATAGGCGACATCATCCAGAGCCTTTCCATAGGCGACATCATCCAGAGCCTCTCCATAGGCGACATCATCCAGAGCCTCTCCATAGGCGACATCATCCAGAGCCTTTCCATAGGCGACATCATCCAGAGCCTTTCCATAGGCGACATCATCCAGAGCCTCTCCATAGGCGACATCATCCAGAGCCTCTCCATAGGCGACATCATCCAGAGCCTTTCCATAGGCGACATCATCCAGAGCCTCTCCATAGGCGACATGCATGCAGCGCCTCTCCATAGGCGACAGCATACAGCGCCTCTCCATAGGCGACATCATCCAGAGCCTTTCCATAGGCGACATCATCCAGAGCCTTTCCATAGGCGACATCATCCAGAGCCTCTCCATAGGCGACATCATCCAGAGCCTCTCCATAGGCGACATCATCCAGCGCCTCTCCATAGGCGACATCATCCAGAGCCTTTCCATAGGCGACATCATCCAGAGCCTCTCCATAGGCGACATCATCCAGAGCCTCTCCATAGGCGACATCATCCAGAGCCTCTCCATAGGCGACATCATCCAGAGCCTTTCCATAGGCGACATCATCCAGCGCCTCTCCATAGGCGACATCATCCAGAGCCTCTCCATAGGCGACATCATCCAGAGCCTCTCCATCGACATCATCCAGAGCCTCTCCATAGGCACATCATCCAGAGCCTCTCCATAGGCGACATCATCCAGAGCCTTCCATAGGCGACATCATCCAGAGCCTCTCCATAGGCGACATCATACAGCGCCTCTCCATAGGCAACTGCATGCAGCGCCTCTCCATAGGCGACTTCATCCAGAGCCTCTCCATAGGCGACTTCATCCAGAGCCTCTCCATAGGTGACATCATCCAGAGCCTCTCCATAGGCGACTTCATCCAGAGCCCCTCCATAGGCGACATCATCCAGAGCCTCTCCATAGGCGACTTCATCCAGAGCCTCTCCATAGGCGACATCATCCAGAGCCTTTCCATAGGTGACTGCATCCAGCGCCTTTAAATAGGCGAGGAGAGTTTAATTATTTATTTAGCGTTTGCAGTTCGCGCTAAGCCAGCGCACCGCATCGTCATCAGCAATATGCAAAGCGGACAGTCCACCAGGAAAACCAGTTATTCTGCAGTCATTAACGATGTGAGCCATTGTCTGTACATCTACGCAGGCGCAGAGAGGGTTCGAGGCCTGCTTCCACCGGACTTGGTTTGCCGCACAGCGGCCCTGACCAGTTCTGAATCGATTTAGCGTCGTCCAGAGTCGGCGAGGTAGGTTGTGGCCGGGAGGCCAGACAGATGGCACGGCAATGAGGGAATGGTTTACAACGTCAGCTGTTGACCATTCTGCACTCCAAGCCGAAGTAGCTGTCATGTCCTCGGATGGCGGGTCCAACCAAATGGGCCGTCTCGAGGGGAGACGCACAGCAGGGTGAAATAAGATATCGTCGTGTAGTGGTAGGCTGTCTTTAGAGCGGACTTTGCTAAGTTGTTTTGCCGTAGCCTCCAACCTTCTGAGGTGAGGAGGGGAGATGTTACTTAGGACCGGGAGCCACGGCAGCGGGGTGGGTCGGTTTAATTAGAAGACACTGTCGTGTTTAGCGAAGTTAAGATCATGGGCGAAGGAAAAGACATTCACAGAACTGTTTCTTTGATTCAGTTATCCAGTCAGGAAGACTGAACGTTGACTTCTGCTGTCAACCATTGCAAGCAGCCTTTCTTTGTGCTCACGAAAAACAATGAAACCTTGAAACAGTGTTGTGATTTTTCTTCTTCGGGAGAGTCTCGGACAGACTGTCCGAGCCGGTTCCACGGGTGGCCGTCCTGGTCAACAGCCTAACCCGAGCCAGACAAGCAACAGTATCAGAAGTCTATAATAGTCTAAGAAAATTAAAGAGATGAAATTTTAGCCACAAGAACAATTAAAGACATGTAATTTTGTAGAATATTGTCTTGGAAAACTCTCGATACTACCCCCCTCTCGAAACAGTGTTGGAAAAAGTTTTGTTAATACCCCCTCGAAGTCTCGGAAAGTTGCTGGAGACTACCCCCAGCCGGTTCCACGGGTGGCCGTCCTGGTCAACAGCCTAACCCGAGCCAGACAAGCAACAGTATCAGAAGTCTATAATAGTCTAAAATATGGTAGGCCTACAGCTAAACCGCTCTGCTAAATATCTAGTCCAGCAGAGTATTTGGAGCAGTTAAATTTAATATTATTAAACAGTAAAGTTGCCAAGTAGTGGAACCCAGAACGAAAAGTGATTCTCCTTACAGAGTTTATTTTAGTTATAGTTACAGTTATAGTTAATGGTTTTTTTTTTAGTTATAGTTATAGTTATAGTTAGTATTATTTTTTAGTTATAGTTATAGTTATAGTTAATGGATTTTTATTTTAGTTAATTTTAGTTACTACTTAGTTACGATAATTAAGGCTATAAGCAAAATTGTGTGTATTAACACGCTGTTTCACGATTTGCTCAGAGCTTTGAAAGCCGTTGAAGCATGGGGGCATTCAGCTTCATGAATACACGAGTTTCCAAAGTAGCTGACAAATTGCATAATAAAAATATCGCATTTTTGTTCTCATTTATGTCAAATCGACCATATTGCACTTCCTATTTTTATTTTTATATTAACGAAAATAAAGATGAATTTTCGTTATTGTTATTTTCGTTATAGTTATAGTTATAGTTAATGATATTTTTTAGTTATAGTTATAGTTATCGTTAACGAAATCATTTTATTTTCGTTAACGAACATTTTCGTTATCGTTATCGTTAACGAGAATCACACTGCCAGAACGAAAGACTTAACTTCATCTTTAATATTACCTACATTATAGAATAAAATTTCATTTAAATGACGTGCAGCAATTCTACATACTTACAATTATGTGAGAAGAAGGCAACGCCAGGGCTTTGTTAGTGTGCAGTTCTACACAAAACGTGCAGTTCTAAATGAATTTGTGCAGCTGTAAAAGCAGTTTTTTGTACACCAACATGCGTTATGTAATTGTTTTCAATAAATAATAATAATATTAATTATTATTAATAATAATAATAATAATATTATTATTATTATTATTATTATTTATTATTATTATTATTATTATTATTATTCCATCTTTTGTCCCTTTAGTCTTTGCAAAATTGCAACTGCTTTATAATTTTTGTATGTAGTATAAATATTTTAGTATGGCTTTAAACCTTTTTAACATTAAATAATCATTCCTGATGGATAGGCTACAAGAGAAAGCATGAATCTGGATTTGAGAAACGAAACAATGGAGAGAGAAAGGAGAACGACTATCTTGCAAACTATTTCGTACCACACAGCTGTAGAAACATTTTCAAGGTTTCTTTAGACGCACCTTTTCAGATCTGCAAGATTGCCATGTCAAGGGCCTTTGTGGGACCCTAAAAGCCGTCTCACAAATAGCCAGATATATACCAGGACTGGGTCGCATTTGTCTCCCCTTTGCCACAAAATTTAATTGTTAGCCCAAAAGGGATCTTATCACCAAAGATATCTTTTCCGTGCAATTTACTTCTAATCTAATCTAATCTAATCTAATCGAGAATTTATTTGGCGCCTCTTCAAGAGATCTACTCAGAGGCGCTCCCAGCCATGGCCTGTGGCGGTGCCAGCATGGGGCTAGGGTGGGCTGAAGCCCCCCTATCGGCGGCTCAGCTAGCCCCCCAAAACAAAAGTGGGAAATCACTGCCTATGCCAGAGAGGAGGGGAGAAAGGGAAGGAATTTGGGTTTTAGCACCCCCCAACCTGAAATCCTGGCGCCGCTACTGATGTCCCAGCCCAGCCACAGCTAAGAAAAGGTGTGATTTGAGGGACTTATAAAAAGCAGGCGAGTTGAACCTAGGCATCAATCGCGTCTATAGTGGGAGGCCATTCCAGATGGAGGGACCCACAATTGAAAAGAATTAATAGAATTTAATGAAGAAAACTACTGTGACATCCTTGTAGGCCTACACTGTGTACAGAGAGAGCGGGAATCAGAAACACGATACCCGCTGTCAGCGATTATAAAACATTAATTTGAACTCGACGGAGAGGCAGACAGAGAGGGAGGGAGAGGGAGAGCGGGCGACTTAAGTAAACACGTAGGCTAAGTAGTTTTCTATGATGTTAGTGAATATTGAAACGCACTGTGAAGCTGATTTTAGATGGCGGGTCTCCTTTTTTAAGTGGCGGTTCTCATAATTCGGGTGGCGGGTCTCACAATGCAGGTGGCGGGTCTCAAATCAGAGGTGCTGGGTCTGAAATCCGAGGTGCCGGATCTCAGACCCGGCGAGACCCGGCTGAATTTAACCACTGTATGTATGTATGTAATAGCGCCCCTTCAAGATTTCTACTCAGAGGCGCTCCCGACTACAGCGCGGACACTGAATCGGAGTTTCACGCCGAAGCGCATGAGCAATTGCGAGTGAAGGACTTGCCCAGGGTCCCTACGTTCCAAATGCTTTCCAGAAATGACCCTGCAGAGATAGTCCGGATAAGTTAAATCTTTTTCGGGAACGTATGTGTCCGCTGCTCAGATTGGAATGTTATTTCGAAATATTTGGAATAGGCTAATGATTCAGAACTAGGGTTTGAGGTTCGATTCCCAATGATAGCCGAGGTATCTAGATCAAAGATATCGGTGGTCGATGAGAACATAGAAGACATTACTTCACAGAGTCACAGACTGCAGGCGTAGGATCGCCATGAATCCTGCAGATGACTTTTTCCTCTGAGGCGACAGTCATTCTCCGTGATCCGAGAATCACGGAAGCCACTCGATCAGTTGTCCAGGTTGATCCACTTCCGGCTGCAGTTGAACCCAATCAACTGGATGTGAAATATATTTCTTCCTCTGTATACGACGCAGTGAGCGTCTTAGTGCCAAACCGCTGGTGTTCTACGGAACTGAGTCATGGCGCTATAGAAGTAGATCTCCTTCCTCCTATATACGAGACCCCACCGCAGCTAGCGACCTCTAGTTACGATTTCGCTATAAACGCACCTAAAGGTCAAAGGTCAGATCAAATATACTTCAATAGGCTTTAATAGACTCTGAGTAGGCTTCCTGAAGGGACGCTATATAAATCCCTGAAATAATTAATAGGTGGCCTATATAATGTGGTCAGACTGAGTTGAAGCCAGGTTCGTTAGATGGCGTACGTAGTAAGTAAATAAGACGTTGGACACGTAACCGGATACTTTAAAGCTCTATCGGGAAAGCTATGTGGCCGTTGTTTTGGTTGGAATGCTATTTCGAAACCGTTCTGAGTAATTTATATTGCGCCTTCTTTACACCAAAATATAACGCGATGCACTGATGTAGTGGAGTGGAAAACACCTTATGATTCGGAGAGTTGCTCCACTTGGAAGATTGATGAGCCGCCCATCTGAGCCAAAGCCTGACTCGTCGCTGCTCCCCGCTGATCTAGTATGCCTTCTGTAATCTCATGGATCGCACTCAAAAAACTGCATTCGGCAAATGAAGAAAGTCTGCCACACAACCCTATAGACAACTGAGTGCACGTTCTCAGTGAACTCATCTCAAACTTATAGATTTAGTATTAGGCTCGTATTTTTACGAAAAACCCATTATTCACACAAGATCACCCACAACGCTTCAGAAGAACGAGAAAGTTAGCGGCTAAACATTGCATCATACGGCGCTGGGTTTCCCGAACAGCTGTGGTGCGTAAAATGGGTGCAACGGTAGACTATTGGTTTTTGCGTTCGCTAGCAACGCGAATCGAGCGGGTTCGAACCTCTTCTGAGACGGTTACTCTGTAGGGACCCTGAGCAACTCACAACATTTCTCAGCGCTGTCGTCAGAAGTCGTTGAGGATTTGATACTGGAGCGTTTCAGTCGATAGTGGCTTTTAATAATTACCGTACTAGCCATAATAATATCAGGGGCCTAACCCGCCTAACCCCTCTTATCTTCCTCTGCAGAGCCCCACTGCTGACTAATGCTGACTAACGCTGACTAGGCTATATGCAAATGCTCAACAGCCTCTGAGAAAATAGTTTTTCTGAAAGGTTTTGGTGAACGAAGAACAGTGGATAATGTGGAAAGCTGTCAGAACTAGCACCACGGCATTGAAAACGACGGCCATTGTTTGCAGCTTCTCGTTTTATTGATGTTAGCAAATTCCCTGGTCTTGATCTTTTAGAGCAAACCCGCAACTGTAGGTCTACCTGAGCACAACAGGACAGTCAGGACCTATAGCTCCTAAATGCGACCCTTGTAACTGGCATGCATGTTCTGTATAGCTGTAAATAATAGGCAACAGGTTAAAAAAATTATAAGCTGTTGTTAAATAGCGGCACACACAAACACACGCATACGCATACAATTGCACACATGCATAGATGCAAACCTAGTACCTCCTACCTAATCACACTCGGACCTCCTTTTGCACAACCGTCAACCCCTCTGACTCGATGCATCGCTCGTGAAAAACGCAATGCAATGCTATTCAATACAAGACAATGCAAGTCAATGCAATGCAAGTCAATGCAATGCAGGTCAATGTAATGCAAGGCAAGGCAATGCAATGCTGTGCAATGCTATGCTATGCAATGCTATGCACTACAAGGCAATACAAGTCAGTGCAATACAATGCTATGCAATGCAATGCTATGCAACACAGGCTGCTTTGCCTTGTGTTGCATAGTATTACATTGCATATGCAATGCAAGGCAATGAAATTCAATACAATGTAATGCAATGCTATGCATTGTATGCAATACAAGGCGATGCAAGTCAATGCAATGCTATGCAATGCTTTGATATGCAATGCTATGCAATACAAGGCAATGCTATGCAATACAATGTAATGCAATGCTATGCAATACAATGTAATGCAATGCTATGCAAGGCAACGCAAGTTGTAAAGTAATGCCATACTATTTTTATGCAAGAAAATGCACGGCAAGAAAAGGAAACGCTTGGCTCAGCAATTCGCACAGCAAGAAACGTTCTGTAGATATCGCTATGCAAGGTAAGAAGGTAGGTAGGTATAATTATATATAGGCAGGCGAATCCATAGGTTGTCCGTCTGAAGATCGGAATGTTCGTCACACATGGCTAACGGTCGTTCTGAGCGGTGGGTGGACATGGTCCGTCGCCTCCTCATCCCCATTTTCACCCACACCCTCCAGACAACAACAGTCTACGCTGGCTCCCTGTTCCTGCCGTCGTGCGTCGTCGACTTCCGCTTCCGGTCCCTGGGGGACCACGAGATGACTGTTGTGCTTGAACGGACTCCTGATCACGTGATCGCTGCCGACGCTGAACCTCGCAGCGACCCGGATGTTAGCTACATGTAGATGCTCGGTAGACGTCTCCACGACGGGTGGTGGACAGGACGCCCTTCCCTGGAGCCGTTCCTTGAGGGCGGCCGCCTCCCTCGCCTCTTCCACCTTCTGCAGGTAGGAGATCATCCTCTGGACCCGGAAGTAGCGCGCCATCTTGTCTGGATCGCTAAGGAAGACTGCGTAGTCCTCGTAGGCCTTTTCCTCCTCGATGTCCTTCTTCTCCCGCTTCAGGTAGTTGACGATCGCGATGACGATTCCAGTGGAATAGAAGAGAAGAACGACGATTATGTAGAGCAAGGCGTGCTTATCACGTGACGAGAACTCCGGACCAGACGATTGGTCGACGCTTGACCCATTCGTTGTTGACCCGTTCTGGGCGAGTTCGGCCAAGAACCGGATGGACAGTGGACCGGAGATTTGGTCAGCGGACGGTTGACCATCGCGTAGAATGGTCAGATTCCAGCAAAGGGCGCTCAGTGACAGACCCACGGCCTTCGACATCGCGACCTACACACGCGTCAACAGGCTACAATGCAATCAATCATTGTCACGTATTACATTGAACGGTATTGTGTTGCGCTGTATTGTGTTCCACTGTATTGTGTTGCATTGTATTGTATTGCATTGCATTGCATTGTATTGGGTTGCATTGTAAATTTATTGCATTGCATTGTATTATGATGTGTATCGTATTGTATTGCAAAGTGCAAACACATACTGCACTACATTTGTAATTGCGATGAGGCATTCATATAGCGCCACATTTATAGAAATCAATCAGAGACGTTCGGTTATGGAATGCAGCACAATGTTTTGTCTCGTGATGCAATGCAATGTTAAGTAACCTCGTGTAATTTCAGGTGTTTTATATCGGTACGGTAATTGTAAATACGGACCGTGTTTTAGTCGGGTGTTTCGTCTCGGCGGAGGACGACCAACGCGAATTATTGGAGTAACCTCGACCTCTAGTTAACAGGGCCTTAATCTACCCACCGACACCCGACGAATTCTACCGTTCTGCGTACACCTGGCGCCTCGACGAATAGCCGGACGTGCGGTGTCTTCTACCAATGAGGAACTGCTCGATGGTAGGGGGACCGTGGCGCATTGGATAACATCTGGCAAAGAGACCGAGAGGTACCGAGTTCGAGCCCCCGTTGGGCGGATATGCTTTGTGTTTGCAGGCTGTCTGTTCTGTTAGTAGTTAAGATTTGTGTCTTGTGAATTGCATAATTGTACACTGTAACCGGTTGCGGTTTGTCAACCGAATTGTTGAATAAACGAAAATATATTATTATCGTGTGTTGCGAGCGCTGTCACCTGTCGTCTCTTCATCCTATCGATGCAACTTAGTCCATGCAGATATTCTGAACATCCATACCATCCTTCATAAGTCGACGGGAATCCGTTGGTTGGGTTCCACGTGTGTGCGTGGCGTTCCACTGGTGACTCTTGTAAAGTTTACTGTCATACTGTGCATTGTTTTGCTAACCGACGGCCATATATAAATGTTGAATTACAATACAATCCGAAATCACAGCGTATTGTGTAACCCAATGAGATATGAAGAACGGAGCGCATATATACGAGTCTGCGAGGGACCGTGAGAGTAGACGTCATCCATGCAGCAGCAGAAGCGGAGCTCTTTTCCACTTGGCCTACTTTGCAAGATCCTTTTTATCTACAAAGGCGCTATAAAACGACCATTGTTCGCGCGTAAATGCTTAAGTACGTGTATACGTACATATACACCAGTTATCTAGCGATAATAGAACAATTAACGCCATCATAAATACAGCATAATCAGCATTCCGTGCGATTTGTACTTGCACCCATCTTCCGCATTCCACAGATATACCAATAATGCGCACAGAATGTTATATATAATACATCCATAGTTTATTTAAAGGCTATTTTTATTTTATGCGTTTATACATACATAGAGACAGACAGACAGAGACAGACAGACAGAGACAGACAGACAGACAGAGACAGAGACAGAGACAGAGATAGAGACGACAGAGGACAGAAATTGAGCTCGAGGATGGGAGTCTATATATTGTATTTCGACCATAAGTCTTATGCATTGTGGATTCTGTGTATATAGAATTGTGGAATATATATAATGAAATCTGATATATTATGTATACCGTATAATATTGTTGGCAATGTATACGCTATAGTATCGGAAAAGCTCGTTCAGAAACGCTCTGATCCACGGAAAGTCATGAATGCATGGTGCATGCATGGCTTAAGCCATGAGAGATAACAGAGGCAAAAATAAGCCGAGGTTTATTTATGCATGATGTAGGCATTGAGCCTTCACAGTCATGAGAGAGATAACACAGGCCTATGCTGACGTATACGCTGTTTAAACCATACGAACAGTTGCAAACGCTGTATATATGATGACCTACATCTATAGAAACTAGACACAATGATATACTTGCACACTTTTGTGGCCGTATACGTTACTACGTATACACAGTGTCTGTAATTACTGTAAACAGTCATTGTATATTATATAAAATTATATATATATTCTTGAGTATTATGGTGATCGATAGTGTATACTCACTACTAAACAATCGATCACCATAATACTGTAGTGGTTAGCATTCTGGACTGTCAATTTAGAGGATGGGGGTTCAAATCCTCTCCAGGGCAGAAATTTGGTTTGAGATTTCTGCTCCATCTGCACCCAACTCAGCTATAATGAGTACACTGACTGTACACTGTCGGTGGAAGAGGACACGGCGAGGGTGAGGACTGGCCACCTTCCATCATTCATAGCTGATGCTAAGACAATGAAGTCGCCAACATTTCATACCCATAGAGTTATGCTCCTCGTATTGATGTATTTCATCAATTGATGTGGCTGCCTCGGGGTTAGCTCTTCTTCTTCTATATTTATGATATTATACAGTGTACCGGCTTAAGTGGCAAAAGAGCGTTTGTCGAAGAGAGCTTTTCCATGAATGCGCACGCACTCAGTGCCACTCACACACACAAACAAACACACACAAACACACACACAAGCACGCGCACGCGCACGCACCCACACCTTGTCAGTAATATTGTAGGTATATACTCTCTCTCCTGAAAAACTCTCTCTTGGGCTCTGGAGTCTCACCTCTGAGTAGTTATCTTGAAGAGGTGCTATATAAATATCCTGAATGAATGAATGAATGACATACATAATATTACATATATGCATATATATATATATATATATATATGATATGAAAAGTATAGAATCATTGTTAAGGTCGGAGGAGTGTTATCTCTCCTATAATAGCCGCCTCAACACAAAACGCCTGGAAACGCAATGATAACGTTTCAGGATTTATATAATATACTAGCAGTTTTACCCGGCGTTCGCCCGGGTTTTCCTCAACGCCCGTGTATTTGAATTTAACGACATCTTCGTCAGCGCCCAATTTGAATTTAACGATGTGCACATTTTCGTGTATCCCTCTGGCGAATTTACGCGCTTGCTTGAAATTGTTTAATTCTACCTCTACGCAATATATACTCTGCATAGCTTTCAATGTCATTGAAACAGACTATGACCACATCGAAACGTAAAATGTCCAAATATCATTTAGAGTAAATTTTGAGTTGATATAAAGTTGGGTTGAGATCTATAAAAATTCAAATGAAAACGTTCGTTAAAAATTTCGTATCCCTAATAAAAGTGTTGCATTAGCAAATTTTTAAGTCCGATGACCTAGAAATTCAGCCGTGGGCGTGACTTCTGATTTGAAATCAACGGTCATCGTGATTGGTTGCGAATCAGAGCGTTGACCGCGTGACGTAAGATTGCATATTAAGCATGCGTGACGTGGACAAATGGCTATACTATCTGCCGGTATTGAGATATAGCCTCGATGAAAAAGTTGTAAATTTAAAATGGCCATATATCGGCGTTTAAATAAAATTGCGAGCTGAAAATAGTCGCGTTGACCTAGACTTTGCGTAATAATGTTTTGTAAATTTTTTCAAATCGCTAAACCGTTCCATTTCGGAGCCTTTAGCCGGACAGACAAACATACGGAAGGACAGAAAAATCAGACTTTGTTATAATATAAGATATCAATAAACTTATATATCGTACATGTATTTTGCAATCTGTAGATATTTTATAGATGAACCGTATTTGTATATCTACATAGTTAATATATAAATATTTGCATATATATACACATGTGATGCAATTGCAGTGGACTATGGACATACACGGTTTAATACACTAAATGATCATGCATATTTTATGCATATATATGTTTGTGTGTCTGTGTGCATGTGTGTGTGTGTGTGTGTGTGTGTGTGTGTGTGTGTGTGTGTGTGTATCGTGTGTGTGTGTGTGTGTGTGTGTGTGTGTGTGTGTGTGTGTGTGTGTGTGTGTGTGTGTGTGTGTGTGTGTGTGTGTGTGTGTGTGTGTGTGTGTGTGTGTGTGTGTGTGTGTGTGTGTGTGTGTGTGTGTCTGTGTGTGTCTGTCTGTGTGTCCCTATGTGTCAGTCGGTGTGTGTGTGTGTCTGACTATCGGTCTTGAAGTTTACAGAGAGAAACACGAGATGCTGGTGGTCTGCCGCGGGGGGTGGGATGGTGGTGGAAAAGGCGTTGGTATACCGGTGGTAGAGGTTGTGGTGGCCTATATATCAGACACGCGAGCAACCTTTGAAGGCAAACGCTGAACGCTCGGCTTTTGTTTGGCTGTAAACTGTGCATATAATACGGCGCTTCTGGCAAGTTTAACGGCGCTCTATAAATGCCCACCTGTAGATATGGACAAAGACGAAGCGTTTTATATGGTACTTTAAAGGTGCTATATATACTAAGTATATATGCATGCATACATACATGCATAGATCATACATACATACATACATACATACATACATACATACATACATACATACATACATACATACATACATACATACATACATACATACATACATACATACATACATACATACATACATACATACATACATACATACATATACATACATACATACATACATACATACATACATACATACATACATACATACATACATACATACATACATACATATACATACACACACATACATACATGCACATAGATTGCTAATAATTTCGTAGATAAAAAAATCGTTTTCCCGGAGCTTCCCACAGAATTTCTCCAGAATTCCAAGTCATTGTTTATTCCGGATTTGTCCTTCCTTCCTCTCTTTCCCGTTCTCATGCAGATGACGTCAAAACCTACTTAGACAAGCACTCATCCACTTGTCTACGATCCCTGCAGTAATTCTCCATTCGTTGAAGTTGCCACACGCACTGATTTTGAGCAGTTGCAGTTTGCACCGCGTTTTAACGACAGATTATGGCTACTCTACTCTTCCTCAATACTTACACCCTGGTTACCGGGTACCGGGCTACTGTTTCTCTTCCCCTTATACCTCACTCCCCCTTACCATCCATCGTAACCATCTGACTCCCTGAACTCTTTGTATCTCGACCGGGACGGCGAATAATATTAAAGGATACTGATGCAATATTGATGTTCGATAGTTCTGTTTAACGACGGACGCTGTGTCATAAGAAAGACGATTAGTGTCACCCTCCTCCTTCATTCAGGCTTATGACGGGCACCACCCGAATGTATACCTACGCCAACGGCGTAGTTGGCCATCGGACGAATGGATTCCAAACGGTTTAACGACGTCCTATGGTATCCAAAACCTTTGACGTCAATAGGACAGATCTCTCTGTCTCTCTCTGTCTCTCTCTGTCTTTCTGTCTTTCTGTCTTTCTGTCTCTCTGTCTCTCTGTCTCTCTGTATCTCTGTCTGTCTGTCTATCTGTATCTCTGTCTGTCTGTCTGTCTGTCTCTCACCTTCTCTCTCTTTCCCTTCCTGTCCCTCTCTTTCTCCCTCCCTCCCCTACCCTTTCTCCCTCCCCTCTTAAATTCAGTGTGGAACACGGGAACCGCTATTGTCATTGACACACGAGACAGTGCAGTAACCGATTTGTTATCGCGTTCGCCGCGTATCTTACCTTCCTATATACAGCAGATGTGAAGACACAGATCTGCAGTGGCGGCGCCAGGATTTCAGGTTGGGGGGCTAAAGCTCAAAAAGCCATGGTAAGTTATTCCCATTGGGATGCGACGACCTTTTTTTGTTTGCTTAAAACCTTTCCTTTTGTGGGGGCTGAACCACAGTTAGGGGGCTAAGCACCCCCTAGCCCCCTGGCGCCGCCACTGCAGATCTGTAATGGTTGCAGTATTTAACGTCGCCCCTTCCTTCATCCAAGCTTGGGACTGGCATTACTAGAGTACAAGCATGCTTGTAACTGGCACTACTTGGCACTATATGTACCTGGCTCTACGGGTGTACTGACATATCTGGCGCTCCAATATGGGTCCAGAGTTTAACGACATCTCATGGCAACAAAGGCCGTTGAACTGGGCTGCAGAAAACGATTTTGAACAGTTTCACCGTTCGTGTGGCATAGTATACAGCTAAATATAATGAGTAAATATCGCAACCAAGAACAATGAATCTCCAATAAAACGTCGTTGTTGAAAATAATAAAAATAGAGTGACGGTCAGACGCATTTTAAAGGTGTCTAACGACAGCATAGTTTGTACTATCAGTGTTTAGTGACATCTTGTGGCTGGCATGGTCTTTGCCGTCCTCCTTATCTTAGCTTCTTATAAACAGTCGAGGTGTTGACAGGTCTGCGATGAAAGGCCGCCGATGAGCATGACGCAGCGATCGCTGATTAGGCTATAATTATCTCATGAGGCTGCAGTGCTTTTTTTCAGACGGAGCGGTCCGGAACGGCGTTCCGGGACTTTTTTGTCAGCTACTAAAAAATAATTCAGATATTTTACATTTCTAATAAAAAAATATTTAAAATTATTTAGATACTTTAATTTAATTTAAGTGCTTTCAGTGTTTATTGATGCTGATATATGTGAAATAGAAATATCAGCATAAAATATGCCCCTATAATTGTTTTGAATTTGTTGAGTTCCGGAACCTTTTTGTCTAGAAAAAAGCACTGCATGAGGGCATTGCTTAACGATGTCTTGTGGCTGTAGTGTTCCAATGTTTAGCGACATCTTGTGGCTTTAGGTTTTCGTATGTTAAACGGTATTAATAATATAAACGAAGAGAAATCTCTGCAACGAAGCTAACATTCCTGTGACGCTCTCCCCCCGCGAAGCGGGGCGAGACCTGACCCTATAGAGGAAGAGTTCTGTCTCTGCCTCCCTCACTACCTCCCTCGCATCCATCGGCGAAGCCGATTACCCACCAGCATACCGGCATACCTCTACGAGCCCTTGGCTAGCCGTGACAAAAGGACGACGGCAGGGGGTGGACGGAGAGAGGGACTGACGGCTGAGACGGACGGCAGGAGCCACTTCTGCCACCCTGCCTCTTTCATTTCCTTCATGGCTGTCTGCCTACCTGCCTCGAAGACAACTATAGGGTTTGATATCTGCCTGCCTGCCTGGGAGGCAGAGGGGATGGAGGGAGGGTGGTAGGGATGGATAGAGGGCTGTAGGAGAGATGGACGGACGGTTGGAGGTAAGGAAGGAGGGAGGGAGGGGATGGGCGAATGGTTGGAGGTAGGTAGAGAGGGACGGACGGACGGACGGAGAGAGGAAGGGAGGGTTGTAGGCAGGGTGAATGGATGGAGGGACTAAGGCAGAGGCAGGATAGAGGGAGAAGACTTAATCAACATATCCCGTGACCACGCATCTCTTAACATTTTCGAATTGTTTTGAACCGTCCTAGGACGAGAAAACATCTAGTCTTAATCTTAATGGCTAGCAGGCTAAGCAGGGCCGTTGACGGTTTTACAGTAGAACCTAAGGACCTTACGCTGTACACGCCTCGAAAGGCCTAATTTGTGCCGTAGAATTTACGACCGCTTCTCACCATCCTCAGCAACCGCATCATCATCATAATCATCATAAGCATCATCATCGCTAGCATCATCGTCATCATTATCGCTGTCATCATCGTCATCATCATGGGCGTCCGCAGGAATTTTTCCAGGGAGGCGCAAACTGTTCGGTAGTTGTCACAGGGACTAAATATAGGGTGTCGAAAGCAACCGATGACTCCACCTGCTACGCTCGCTCCCTCGGCTCTCGATCCTCTGGCGGGGATCCCAACATGCGATACAATTCGTAGACATTCATTGTCAAAACTATTATGATAGGCTAATATTAAATTTTATATGACTGAAATCTGACCTTATTCTTAAAATAATAATTGCAATCGTCTGGGTTCTTGTCCAAACTAGTTTGTCACTCTATCTATGAATTCGTCTTTGTATGATGAGTGCACATCGAAAAAAAATTCAGACAACACGACCTGTCGACCCTCACAGTTCCAGCGAAATTGTTCCTATTTTCCGTTCCTGTGACACTGCCCGACTGACTCACAAAGCGTAGTAGAAGTTTCAGTTTAACATGGGACTATAATTATTGTCCCAGGTTTAACGACCCGTGCGACAAGATCAATAGAATCGCATTCCTCCTTCATCCAGGCTTAGGACTGGTTCCGAAGCGGGTATGTTTAAAAAGTCTGGCAGAATCGTGTGTTAGCTGGCATTTAACTTCTAAGGGAAGAAGAATTATTACTTAGTCAGAGACTGTGGCACCAGCCAGTGTCAATTAAATATGTTTATATAATTGACACTCGAAGTCCAACTCACACCTCAACGTGGTGAGGGGTGGCAACAGTCAGTAGGGGAGTGCCTGCTGAGGCTATGCCATCAGTGGCAGTGAAGGTCTTGGCCGAAGTACCACCTTAGGGCGCTACGCGAGGTGGACAGGCTCAGCAGGAACCCTGAAAATGCTGGCAAACGTGGGTGGCATCGCCGCCTTTGATACCACATGTGGTTATCAGAGCCAGTCCTAAGCCTGGAACTCTCTTTAAGGGAGAAGCGCGAAGGTCGAACGGATGGGTGCAGATACTCCGTTCGTAAAGAAAAATACGAATGAAATCCAATGCAAGCATGGGACCCCAAAAGGGCCTCGGCCCAGGGATCCGAGGCAAGCGTTGGACACCTACGGGCCTTCGGCCCATGGATCCTGATGATGATGATGATGATGATGATATATATTTGTATATAATATATATATTTCTTTGTATATATATATATATATAGGGCCTATATATAACGTCCTGACTAGGCGGTTCACCAGCCGGACCTGTTATCTCGTACCGATCGGCTAAACACAACAAAAGAGCCGCTGGTAAAGGGAATACGATACCAATTAGCCGATACGACTAAAAGCATTTCGCCGTCTCGAAGTTGCCAATATGAATTTCCATATTACCAAGACAGAACTCTATACGTTAAATTTAAAAATACGCCTAAGCAAAGATATAGCCTAGGTCCAAATTGGGTTAATTTCAATAATTAATTAGGGAATTTAGTGTTTGTTCGATAATAACGTTGAAAATCGTGTTGTAGGCTAGTAATCACATTAACCAAATAATCAAAATTTCTCTGCAAGTACACGCAAAATCCAGGGGGGCGCATATGCGCCCCCTTGCGCTCCCTGCGGACGCCCATGGTCATTATTATTTCCGCATTCTGTAAACTTAAATTTTTTTAATGCACCTCAACTCATGGCAACAAAGGCCATTGAACTGGGCTGCAGAAAACGATTTTGAACAGTTTCACCGTTCGTGTGGCATAGTATACAGCTAAATATAATGAGTAAATATCGCAACCAAGAACAATGAATCTCCAATAAAACGTCGTTGTTGAAAATAATAAAAATAGAGTGACGGTCAGACGCATTTTAAAGGTGTCTAACGACAGCATAGTTTGTACTATCAGTGTTTAGTGACATCTTGTGGCTGGCATGGTCTTTGCCGTCCTCCTTATCTTAGCTTCTTATAAACAGTCGAGGTGTTGACAGGTCTGCGATGAAACGCCGTCGATGAACATGACGCAACGATCGCTGATTAGGCTATATATATATCTCATGAGGCCGCATGCTTTTTTCAGACGGAGCGGTCCGGAACGGCGGTCTGGGACTTTTTGTCAGCTACTAAAAAATAATTCAGATATTTTACATTTCTAATAAAAAAAATATTTAAAATTATTTAGATACTTTAATTTAATTTAAGTGCTTTAAGTGTTTATTGATACTGATATATGTGAAATAGAAATATCGGCATAACATATGCCCCTATAATTGTTTTGATTTTGTTGAGTTCCGGAACCTTTTTTGTCTAGAAAAAAGCACTGCATGAGGGCATTGCTTAACGATGTCTTGTGGCTGTAGTGTTCCAATGTTAAACGACATCTTGTGGATTTAGGTTTTCCTATGTTTAACGCTATCTTAATCTTATGGCTAGCAGGGTCGTTGACAGTTTTACAGTGGGACCTAAGGACCTTACGCTGTATATGCCTCGAAAGGCCTAAAATGTGCCGTAGAATTTTACGACCGCTTCTCATGTTACTCAGCAACCGCATCGTCATCATAATCATCCTAAGCATCATCATCGTTAGCATCATCGTCATCATTATCACTGTCATCATCATCGTCATCATTATTTCCGCATTCTGTTAACTTACATTTTATAATGCGCCTCATCATATTCATTCATTTATTCATTCATTCATTCATTCATTCATTCATTCATTCATTCATTCATTCATTCATTCATTCATTCATTCATTACTTGAATTTGTATAGCGCTTCTTCAAGGGAACTACTCAGAGGCGCTCACAACCTCAGCGCGGCCAAATAGGACCATTTAAAGGTCAGAGCGGAATGCCTGAGAACGGGTTCTAGGGAGTGGAGTGCTAGGGTAGGGCCGGTAGGCTATTCCAGATCGAGGGGCCATCCACAGAGAAGGCACGGCTCTACCTGGTCACACTGGTGGAGGTGCGAGCAAAAGGGTCAGAGAGAAGACCATGTTCAGCCGAACGGAGGGAGAACGATCCCCGAGCACTGAGGGAGGGGGCTACAAAGCTCAATAAGCTAGGTAGGCAGCATAGGCGCAACCACCCTATGGGACCTGTGGGACGCGTTTCCCCCCGCCCCCAACTTTCGAACCGGTTGAGACGGTCCCCCTCCAACTTTTGAAAATTGTGAGGTAAACAAGAGCCCAAAATGCACTCCATTTGGTATCAAATGCTCAAAATTGCGTCGGTTTCTGGGGCTCCGCCCCAGACCCCGATGGGGAACTTACAACGCTCCCGCATACCCCTAGTCGTTAGGAGCTTCTTGCCTTCCGCAATATCTCCCGTCTGTACTATTAATTTCAGTATAGTACAATAATTATTAAGGCTCTGGCCTTGGACCTACTGATTTTGTCATAGCAATTTCTAGCCTTAAACCTAAATGTATACAGTGGAAACCGTCTCCCTCAATATGCCGACGATAGCTAGCCTACTTGCTGGTCCCTGCTTCCTGCATTGACAGCACTCTTTCTGAACTTGACCATATCTCTCAGTGAGCATCCATTAGCAATCTTAAATTAAACCATGCTAAGACCACAGAAATGGTTGTCAAACGACCGAGGTCCAAACCTATTGCCCTCCCTCCTCTCATCCCTGGCATCGAGAGGGTCCAGGAGATGGTTATTTTGGGTGTCACCATCTCTGATGGGATTGGCTTTGGGGCACACATCATGACACATTGACAAAATATGCTGCAAAGCCCGACAATCCATGTTCGGAGACGTGTTTTGGTCGTCCACGGGCTCCACGGTCAACGTCTCTTTGACATTGTTAGCGCTACTACCCTCGCACAGCTACTTTATGCCTCCTCTGTTTGGTGGGGATTTGCCACCGTAGGGAAACATAAACGCCTTAACGGTATGCTGAGATAATTGACCCGTTCAGGCTTCCTCCCTGCCGACTTTCCTAATTTTGACAAACACTGTTCTACAGCTTATTCTACTCTTTTCCGTTCAATTCTCTTAAACCTCTGTCAGGTCCAGTTTA